>JAOEGL010000010.1:13523790-13528790 GCA_034509955.1 Urosaurus nigricauda
GGTGGTTGAAGGGAGGGGCTCTTCTTGCTTTCAGCAGGAGGTGGCCTGCCTTTCTCTCCCCTCAAGATGGTAGTTGAAGGGAGGGCTCTTCTTGCTTCCAGAAGAAGGTGGCCTGCCTTTCTCTCCCCTCAAGATGGTGGTTGAAGGAAGGGCTCTTCTTGCTTCTAGCAGGAGGTGGCCTGCATCTCTCTCCCCTCAAGATGGTGGATGAAGGGAGGGCTCTTTTGCTTCCAGCAGAAGGTGGCCTGCCTTTCTCTCCCCTCAAGATGGTGGTTGAAGGGAGGGCTCTTCTTGCTTCTAGCAGGAGGTGGCCTGCCTTTCTCTCCCCTCAAGATGGTGGTTGAAGGGAGGGCTCTTCTTGCTTCCAGCAGGAGGTGGCCTGCCTTTCTCTCCCCTCAAGATGGTGGTTGAAGGGAGGGCTCTCTTGCTTCCAGCAGGAGGTGGCTGCATCTCTCTCCCCTCAAGATGGTGGTTGAAGGGAGGGCTCTTCTTGCTTCCAGCAGGAGGCGGCCTGTCTTTCTCTCCCCTCAAGATGGTGGTTGAAGGGAGGGCTCTTCTTGCTTCTAGCAGGAGGTGGCCTGCATCTCTCTCCCCTCAAGATGGTGGTTGAAGGGAGGGCTCTTCTTGCTTCCAGCAGGAGGCGGCCTGCATCTCTCTCCCCTCAAGATGGTGGTTGAAGGGAGGGCTCTTCTTGCTTCCAGCAGGAGGTGGCCTGCATCTCTCTCCCCTCAAGATGGTGGTTGAAGGGAGGGCTCTTCTTGCTTCCAGCAGGAGGTGGCCTGCCTTTCTCTCCCTTCAAGATGGTGGTTGAAGGGAGGACTCTTCTTGCTTCCAGCAGGAGGTGGCCTGCCTTTCTCTCCCCTCAAGATGGTGGTTTGAAGGGAGGGCTCTTCTTGCTTCTAGCAGGAGGTGGCCTGCCTTTCTCTCCCCTCAAGATGGTGGATGAAGGGAGGGCTCTTCTTGCTTCTAGCAGGAGGTGGCCTGCATCTCTCTCCCCTCAAGATGGTGGTTGAAGGGAGGGCTCTTCTTGCTTCTAGCAGGAGGTGGCCTGCATCTCTCTCCCCTCAAGATGGTGGATGAAGGGAGGGCTCTTCTTGCTTCCAGCAGGAGGCGGCCTGCATCTCTCTCCCCTCAAGATGGTGGTTGAAGGGAGGGCTCTTCTTGCTTCCAGCAGGAGGCGGCCTGCATCTCTCTCCCCTCAAGATGGTGGTTGAAGGGGAGGGCTCTTCTTGCTTCCAGCAGGAGGCGGCCTGCATCTCTCTCCCCTCAAGATGGTGGTTGAAGGGAGGGCTCTTCTTGCTTCCAGCAGGAGGCGGCCTGCATCTCTCTCCCCTCAAGATGGTGGTTGAAGGGAGGGCTCTTCTTGCTTCCAGCAGGAGGCGGCCTGCATCTCTCTCCCCTCAAGATGGTGGTTGAAGGGAGGGCTCTTCTTGCTTCCAGCAGGAGGCGGCCTGCATCTCTCTCCCCTCAGATGGTGGTTGAAGGGAGGGCTCTTCTTGCTTCCAGCAGGAGGCGGCCTGCATCTCTCTCCCCTCAAGATGGTGGGTTGAAGGGAGGGCTCTTCTTGCTTCCAGCAGGAGGCGGCCTGCATCTCTCTCCCTCAAGATGGTGGTTGAAGGGAGGGCTCTTCTTGCTTCCAGCAGGAGGCGGCCTGCATCTCTCTCCCCTCAAGATGGTGGGTTGAAGGGAGGGCTCTTCTTGCTTCCAGCAGGAGGCGGCCTGCATCTCTCTCCCCTCAAGATGGTGGTTGAAGGGAGGGCTCTTCTTGCTTCCAGCAGGAGGCGGCCTGCATCTCTCTCCCCTCAAGATGGTGGTTGAAGGGAGGGCTCTTCTTGCTTCCAGCAGGAGGCGGCCTGCATCTCTCTCCCCTCAAGATGGTGGATGAAGGGAGGGCTCTTCTTGCTTCCAGCAGGAGGCGGCCTGCATCTCTCTCCCCTCAAGATGGTGGTTGAAGGGAGGGCTCTTCTTGCTTCCAGCAGGAGGCGGCCTGCATCTCTCTCCCCTCAAGATGGTGGTTGAAGGGAGGGCTCTTCTTGCTTCAAGCAGGAGGTGGCCTGCATCTCTCTCCCCTCAAGATGGTGGTTGAAGGGAGGGCTCTTCTTGCTTCCAGCAGGAGGTGGCCTGCCTTTCTCTCCCCTCAAGATGGTGGTGAAGGGAGGGCTCTTCTTGCTTCCAGCAGGAGGTGGCCTGCCTTTCTCTCCCCTCAAGACGGTGGTTGAAGGGAGGGCTCTTCTTGCTTCCAGCAGGAGGTGGCCTGCCTTTCTCTCCCCTCAAGACGGTGGTTGAAGGGAGGGCTTCTTCTTGCTTCCAGCAGGAGGTGGCCTGCCTTTCTCTCCCCTCAAGACGGTGGTTGAAGGGAGGGCTCTTCTTGCTTCCAGCAGGAGGTGGCCTGCCTTTCTCTCCCCTCAAGACGGTGGTTGAAGGGAGGGCTCTTCTTGCTTCCAGCAGGAGGTGGCCTGCCTTTCTCTCCCCTCAAGACGGTGGTTGAAGGGAGGGCTCTTCTTGCTTCCAGCAGGAGGCGGCCTGCATCTCTCTCCCTCAAGATGGTGGTTGAAGGGAGGGCTCTTCTTGCTTCCAGCAGGAGGTGGCCTGCATCTCTCTCCCCTCAAGATGGTGGTTGAAGGGAGGGCTCTTCTTGCTTCCAGCAGGAGGTGGCCTGCCTTTTCTCTCCCCTCAAGATGGTGGTTGAAGGGAGGGCTCTTCTTGCTTCCAGCAGGAGGTGGCCTGCCTTTCTCTCCCTCAAGATGGTGGTTGAAGGGAGGGCTCTTCTTGCTTCAAGCAGGAGGTGGCCTGCCTTTCTCTCCCCTCAAGACGGTGGTTGAAGGGAGGGCTCTTCTTGCTTCAGCAGGAGGTGGCCTGCCTTTCTCTCCCCTCAAGACGGTGGTTGAAGGGAGGGCTCTTCTTGCTTCCAGCAGGAGGTGGCCTGCCTTTCTCTCCCCTCAAGACGGTGGTTTGAAGGGAGGGCTCTTCTTGCTTCCAGCAGGAGGTGGCCTGCCTTTCTCTCCCCTCAAGACGGTGGTTGAAGGGAGGGCTCTTCTTGCTTCCAGCAGGAGGTGGCCTGCCTTTCTCTCCCCTCAAGACGGTGGTTGAAGGGAGGGCTCTTCTTGCTTCCAGCAGGAGGTGGCCTGCCTTTCTCTCCCCTCAAGACGGTGGTTGAAGGGAGGGCTCTTCTTGCTTCCAGCAGGAGGTGGCCTGCATCTCTCTCCCCTCAAGATGGTGGTTGAAGGGAGGGCTCTTCTTGCTTCCAGCAGGAGGTGGCCTGCATCTCTCTCCCCTCAAGATGGTGGTTGAAGGGAGGGCTCTTCTTGCTTCCAGCAGGAGGTGGCCTGCCTTTCTCTCCCCTCAAGATGGTGGTTGAAGGGAGGGCTCTTCTTGCTTCCAGCAGGAGGTGGCCTGCCTTTCTCTCCCCTCAAGATGGTGGTTGAAGGGAGGGCTCTTCTTGCTTCAAGCAGGAGGTGGCCTGCCTTTCTCTCCCCTCAAGACGGTGGTTGAAGGGAGGGCTCTTCTTGCTTCCAGCAGGAGGTGGCCTGCCTTTCTCTCCCCTCAAGACGGTGGTTGAAGGGAGGGCTCTTCTTGCTTCCAGCAGGAGGTGGCCTGCCTTTCTCTCCCCTCAAGATGGTGGTTGAAGGGAGGGCTCTTCTTGCTTCCAGCAGGAGGTGGCCTGCCTTTCTCTCCCCTCAAGATGGTGGTTGAAGGGAGGGCTCTTCTTGCTTCCAGCAGGAGGTGGCCTGCCTTTCTCTCCCCTCGAGATGGTGGTTGAAGGGAGGGCTCTTCTTGCTTCCAGCAGGAGGCGGCCTGCATCTCTCTCCCCTCAAGATGGTGGTTGAAGGGAGGGCTCTTCTTGCTTCCAGCAGGAGGCGGCCTGCATCTCTCTCCCCTCAAGATGGTGGTTGAAGGGAGGGCTCTTCTTGCTTCCAGCAGGAGGCGGCCTGCATCTCTCTCCCCTCAAGATGGTGGTTGAAGGGAGGGCTCTTCTTGCTTCCAGCAGGAGGCGGCCTGCATCTCTCTCCCTCAAGATGGTGGTTGAAGGGAGGGCTCTTCTTGCTTCCAGCAGGAGGTGGCCTGCCTTTCTCTCCCCTCAAGATGGTGGTTGAAGGGAGGGCTCTTCTTGCTTCCAGCAGGAGGTGGCCTGCCTTTCTCTCCCCTCAAGATGGTGGTTGAAGGGAGGGCTCTTCTTGCTTCCAGCAGGAGGTGGCCTGCCTTTCTCTCCCCTCAAGACGGTGGTTGAAGGGAGGGCTCTTCTTGCTTCCAGCAGGAGGCGGCCTGCATCTCTCTCCCCTCAAGATGGTGGTTGAAGGGAGGGCTCTTCTTGCTTCCAGCAGGAGGTGGCCTGCATCTCTCTCCCCTCAAGATGGTGGTTGAAGGGAGGGCTCTTCTTGCTTCCAGCAGGAGGTGGCCTGCATCTCTCTCCCCTCAAGACGGTGGTTGAAGGGAGGGCTCTTCTTGCTTCCAGCAGGAGGTGGCCTGCTTTTCTCTCCCCTCAAGATGGTGGTTGAAGGGAGGGCTCTTCTTGCTTCAAGCAGGAGGTGGCCTGCCTTTCTCTCCCCTCAAGACGGTGGTTGAAGGGAGGGCTCTTCTTGCTTCCAGCAGGAGGTGGCCTGCCTTTCTCTCCCCTCAAGATGGTGGTTGAAGGGAGGGCTCTTCTTGCTTCCAGCAGGAGGTGGCCTGCCTTTCTCTCCCCTCAAGATGGTGGTTGAAGGGAGGGCTCTTCTTGCTTCCAGCAGGAGGTGGCCTGCTTTTCTCTCCCCTCAAGATGGTGGTTGAAGGGAGGGCTCTTCTTGCTTCAAGCAGGAGGTGGCCTGCCTTTCTCTCCCCTCAAGACGGTGGTTGAAGGGAGGGCTCTTCTTGCTTCCAGCAGGAGGTGGCCTGCCTTTCTCTCCCCTCAAGACGGTGGTTGAAGGGAGGGCTCTTCTTGCTTCCAGCAGGAGGTGGCCTGCCTTTCTCTCCCCTCAAGATGGTGGTTGAAGGGAGGGCTCTTCTTGCTTCCAGCAGGAGGTGGC
>JAOEGL010000010.1:13533790-13573875 GCA_034509955.1 Urosaurus nigricauda
GGAAAAAATATAACATATATATATATATATATATATACACACACACAATATATATATATATATATACACACACACACAAAAACAAACATACAAAATATACATGTTACATACCTATCAGACACAAAAATGATCCAGTTTGACACCGCTTTAAATAATAATAATAATAATAATAATAATATAAAATAATAAAAATAAAATAATAAAAATAAAATAATAATAATAATAATAATTTAATAATAATAATAATGCGATTTTCCCCTTCACTGGTGCCCCGCGAAAACTACAAATCTTTTATTAAAAAATTAATTTTTTAATATGTAACTTTTTGTTTTATGAAATAAAATTTATAAAAATAAATAAAAAATAAAAAATAATCAGACGGAGAGGCGGGAAATAGAAATAAATTTTATTATTAAGTGTTTTATATTTTTTGCAGCGGGGCTGCAGGCGGCTTGCAAACATTTATTTATGAGACCCGATTTATTTATTTATGTATTATTATTTTGCAAACAAATGCAGTAAAAGAAACATTTCTAAAGGATGCATTTTTACAAGCCTTATTTTGCGACCGTATTTTTATCTTCACAAACATGTTTGTCTTGTGACAAATGAATCTTTATTGAATAAGTCTTCAGACCCCATTTCATGTGAAACATAATAATAATAATAATAATAATAATAATAGTAGTAGTAGTAGTAAATTATTTATATCCAGCCTCTCTCTATAAATGACAATCGGGTTGGCTTACAAATTAAAAATAATAATTTAAAAAAATAAATAATAAAATAATAATAATAATAATAATATTTTAAAAATAATCCCATATCTCAATATCCAATTATATGTCATTTCGGTATTTTTTAAAGTGCAATTAAACTCTCCGTCGCATTAAAAAGTTTGCAAAATAAATGCAGTAAAAGGAAAATGTCTAAAGGATGCATTTTTACAACCGTATTTTTGTCTTTGCAAACATGTTTGTCTTGTGATGAAAGAATCTTTATTGAATAAGTCTTCAGATGCTATTTCATGTGAAATATAAAAATATAAAATATAATAATAAAATATAATAATAATCATAATCATAATCATAGTAATTTATTTATATCCAGCCTCTCCATAAATGACAACCGGGGTGGCTTAGAAATTAAAAATAATAATTAAATAATAATAATAATAATAATAATAATAATAATATTTAAAAAATAATCTCATATCTCAATATCCAATTATATGTCATTTCAGTATTTTTTAAAGTGCAATTAAAAATTAATTTAAATTAAAATTAAATTTAAATTAATTAAAGTTTAATTAAACTTTAAATTAAGCAAAATGTCCAAAGGATGCATTTTTACAACCGTATTTTGCGACCGTATTTTTGTCTTCTTAGATGGAGGGCGAGAGGCTCACCGTACCCGCCAACATGGAGGACCGGTCGCAACGGAGCAGCGTCTCTTCCGCCGGACCCCGAAGTGAGCAAAAAGGATTTATCCGCCGTTGCCTTCCTCCGGGGCTGAGAGAGTGTGACCTTCCCAATGTGGATAATATTTGAATTTTGGGGTGCAATGGACCCCAATTACACGCGTACGCTCGAGCCCCATTTAATAATAATAATAATAATAATAATAATGTTGATTTCTTACCCGCCCCTCTGTAAAACAATCAAGGCGGGGTACAACAAGGTTAAAAAACCGATTACGGATTAAAATAATTCAAGACCGGCGCACGCTCTTCATCTAAATGGGGCTTCCCGTATGCGTATGGGACGGGCCGACTTTATTTTCGAATTCGGGACCGAGAGATTCGACTTGCTCGATCTCCGTTGGGTCAAATACGCGATGCGTCGTGGGGCAGGTTTCTGTGTCCGTTTTTTAATTTAACTATGTTTTTTAATGTGATTTTGCATCGCAATTATTTATTTTTATATAAATTTTACATTTATTATTATAAATATATTATTTATTTATTAATAATATTTATGTATTATTTTAAATTTATTATTTAAATATTAAATATTTAAATTTTAATTTATTATTATTACTATTTAAATTTAATATTTGAATTTAAATTTAATATTTAAATTATTATTATTATTATTATTATTATTATTATAAATGATTTTATATTATTTTATATTATATTATGCACGGTGTATGCCGAAAGAATTAATGCCACGCGCGCCCGTGGCATGCGGCGCACTCTTCCACGCCACGAACCCCATTAAATTCAATGGGGCTTGAGGATAACCGCTTTTTCGCTTTACGCCGAACGGACCCCTTACGTAAAATAAGGCCGCACCCTATTTTATCGTATATATGTATATTTTACATGGTTTGAAAAATTTTATTTTATATTATTTATTATTTAAATAATTTATTTTTTTATATTTAAAATATATTTTACTTTAATTGATTTAAAAATTAATTTAAAATTAATTTAAATAAAAAAATTATTTAAAATTTATTATTATTTTATAATAAGTTCCCAAGGGGTTCTCCGCGAGCCGCTTTGGGCACCTCTGGGGAGGAAAGCGGGATATAAATGAAAATTAAATAATAATAATAATAATAATAATAAATTATTATTATTATTATTTTAAAATAATTATTATTTTCTTTTCCCAGACCACGACGTCCTGGTGTACCTGGCAGACGACACAGTGGTGCGTTTAACAGTGGAAAACTTGGCAACGGCGACGGCGCAAGAGTTGCACCGGATCGTTTCGGAGACGCTGCGGCTCCCCGAATGCGCTCAGGAAGCCTTCGCTTTGTGGCTGGTTTCTCCCATTCTCGGTAAACAATCCCTAAACTACTACTACTACTACTATTATTATTATTATTATTATTATTATTTTATTATTATTTTATTATTATTATATTTAATGCGGCGACCCAAATCCGTGGGTGCTCAAGTCCCATTAAATACAGCGGCAGAGCAACACGAAAATTTTGCTCTGCAAAATACAAAATTAAAAATTAAAAATATCAAGCTTCGCTACTTGGAATTTTTCGTTTTTAACAAATATTTTTAAGCTCGGGGGAGAGCTGCCCGTACTGTTTTTGGATGGTTTTTAAATTGTTTTATTGTATGTTATTGCAGTTATTATTAGTAATTGTTGGTTGTTTTATTCTTGAAACCTGATTTTAAACTCAGCTTGTTTAATTCCCTTTTAAGGGGCGGGAGGTTTGGAACGGGATCGTTGAATTATTTTAATTGTAATTGTTTTTATGTTATCAATGGATTTTTTGTTATCAATGGATTTTGTTATCTATAAGGGATATCAGTGGATACTAATTAATAATAATAATAATAATAATAATAATAATAATGTTTATTTCTTACCCGCCTCGAGTGTTTTTACAGAGGGGTGGGTAAGAAATAAACATTATTATTATTATTATTACTATTATTATTATTATATTTATTAGTATCCACTGATCTCCCTTATAGATAACAAAATCCATTGATAACAAAAAAATCCGAGCGTGTTCACAAATCCCCTTAAGCAGAAATATATTGCAAAATCACGGTGCATGCTATTTGCGATTTATGCTTTTTTGGGAGCTTGTATCCGTGGATTTAAAAAATCCATGGTACTGTAGTATTATTTTAATTTTAATCTATTTAATTGAATATTTAATTTATTATTATTTTAAATTTAATTTCTGGGAGAAAGGCGGCCTCCGAATGCAACCGGCTCCATAAAAATGAATAAAACGTCGGTGCCTCTGAGCATGCAAAGAGTGCCGTCCTGCCCGGTTTCAGCCTCTCGGGGGCTCTTTTCTTCTCTCCTTTTTGGCAGAGCTGCAGCTGAAGCCGAAGCACCAGCCCTACAAACTCTGCCGCCAATGGCAGGACCTCCTTTTCCGCTTCACCGCCGGCTCCGCGGAGGAGATCCTCGAAGGTGAGGGTTTTCGCAAAAACCCGTTCGGCGCCGTCGGACTCGTCGGACTCGCCAAGGTCCCGGAAACCCTGGCCGAGCCGCCCGGAAAATGCCATCTTGGCACGGGAGGGACCTTGGGTTGTTATGCCCTCCGGCTCCCGAAAGGGCACTTTGGCTTAAAAGGTTCAAATAAATGCAATTTTGGGTAGCTTGGTATCCACTGGAGTTTGGTTCCAGGGTACCCAAATCGATGGATGCCCACGTCCCATTAAATACAATGGCGTCGGAAAATGGTGCCCCTTGTATAAAACGGCACAGTTAAACGTTGGTTTTTGCAATATACGTTGGGTTTTTGGTATCCGCTTTGGTTTGGTTCTGGGATGCCCAAATTGATCGATGCTCATGTCCCATTAAATACAATGGCATTGTAAAATGGTGCCCCTTATATGGCAAAATCAGGGTTTGCATTTTGGGATGAACAGTGGGTCTTTGGTATCCGCTTTGGTTTGGTTCCAGGATGCCCAAATTGACAGATGCCACATCCCATTAAATACAACGGCATCATAAAATGAGGTCCCTTATATAAAATGGCACCGTTAAATCTCGCTTTTTGCAATATATAGTGTGGATCTTTGGTATCCGCTGGGGTTTGGTTCCAGGACCCTCCGTTGGGTACCCAAATCCATGGATGCTCACATCCCATTAAATACAACAGCGTCGTAAAATGGTGCCCCTTATATAAAAGGGAACAGTTAAACGATGGTTTTTGCAATATACGTTGGGTCTTTGGTATCTGCTTTGGTTTGGTTCCAGGATGCCCAAATCGATGGATGCCACGTCCCATTAAATGCAACGACATTGTAAAATGGTGCCCCTTATATGGCAAAATCAGGGTTTGCGTTTTGGGATATACAGTGTGGATCTTTGGTATCCGTTGGGGTTTGGTTCCAGGACCCTCCGTTGGGTACCCAAATCCATGGATGCTCACATCCCATTAAATACAACGGTGTCGTAAAATGGGGTCCCCGATACCAAACGGCAAAATCAAAAGGCTTGCTTTTTGGAATTAAAATATTTTCAAGCCTCGGAGGGTTGAATCCGTAGATTGGGAAAAAAGTCCATGGATACAGAGGGCCAACCGTGCTCTCCGTTTTCGGGACCTCTGGTTACGACGGCCGCGTCGGACCACGTTTTGTAGTTTCGGGTTTTGTTTTGAGCAAGGGAAGGGGGGAAAAACCCAGTTAAAGAAAAGGGAAATGTTTTCATAGGAGTTTATCAGACGTCGGGAATTGGAAGTATAATCCAACGGCAATCCGAACGCAATCGTGGGGTTTCGCGTTATTGCAAATTAAAGTATCTCATGCAATTTTGGGCAAAAGGGAAGTCATTCTGAACGCAATCTTGGGTTTTACGTTATTGCGAATTAAAGCATCTCATGCAATTTCGGGCAATGGGAGGTCATTTTTGGGTAATGGGGAGTCATTCTGAATGCATTCCAGATGCAATCGGGATTCACGTAAATCCGCTAAACTAGCGAAATCACATAATTGCGAATTGGCTCCATTCGAAATAAAGAGAAATTCCTCCCGTCTGATAAACTCCATACTATGAATGCTTTGGCTCTGTGGCTTTGGATTATTTATACGGTATGCATTATTTGAGTCGTATTGTATTTTATTCGTATATTGGTTTTTACAGTGGTATTATTATACGACATTTTACGGCGACGGTAAGCCGGGAAGAGGCGGGATATAACTAAAAATGCATTATTATTATTATTATCATTATTATTATTATTATCCGTCCTCTCTTTGCCCTTCCAGATGAGCCATCGCTTCAGTTCCGGAGGGACATCTTTTTCCCGAAAAGGAAGGAAGCGCAGGTGAGTTTGCAAGCAGCGAGGTTCGGAGAGACGTGTTCAGAACGGACGGCAGAACGGGACCAGCGTTGCTCGGTCTTGCCACCTTGACATGCCCCCCGTATTCGTAATTTGGGGGGCACCCACGCGCCCCACAGCCCTGCCAGCCCCTTCCCATCAATTGGGGGGCGACTGCCGTTTCCCCCAATCGGTCGGCGGTGCCGTCGTACCCGGAAGGACCTCCCGGGTGGCACCAGCGACCGCAACCGACGAGCGGCTGGTGGACGAGGGCACCAGGAAAGGTCTTGGGGTGGACAGGAGTGACCGTCCCGCCGGATCCGACAGCGTCCGAACCGCGACGCTTTCCTTGCGCCGACCAAAATGCACAATCGCGTGTTGCACGCTTTCCAAAGGCAAAGAGGAGAAAGGAACGGAAGATGTGAAGAACGCTGGCTTTCATGGCCGGCATCCATAGCTTTTGGGGGGGGGGGTTCATGCAATGCGGCCATGTTCTAGAAGAGTTTATTCCTGACGTTTCGCCAACATCTGTGGCTGGCATCTTCGGAGAACTCTGGCATGGAAGAGAGTGGGGTATATATATATCTTCCGTGCCAGCGTTCTCCGAAGATGCCAGCCACAGATGCTTGCGAAACGTCAGGAATAAACTCTTCTATAACGTGACCACATAGTAGGAAAATCCCCCGAAAAAACCCTATATTTTCTGTTTCTGGTCTTGGTTCAGATGGTAAGGAGGCTGGCACCTCTCCCTTTTTTGGCCACCGGTAGTTTCCCAAAGTCCGGGACTTTGAATATCCATCAGAACCAAGACCCGAAATGGCAAAACGCAAGCTTACGACTAACACCTTCCGTTCCATTCTCCTCTTTGCCCGATGAAGAAGCCAGTGTGACTTTGAAAGCTCGCAACATGTATTGTTTTTTATGGGTTTTTCGGGCTATGTGGCCATGTTTTAGAAGAGTTTATTCCTGACGTTTCGCCGGCGTCTGTGGAATAAACGAGAACGTGTTTAGAGATGCCGGCAAAACGCCAGGAATAAACTCTTCCAGGACATGGCCACAGAGACCGAAAAACCCACAAAAAGATATCTACGGATGCCGGCCACGGAAGCCTTCGACTTCGCATCGCAAGGTGTCGTTGTGCGTTTTAGTTGTCCCAATAAAGGCACCATCGTTTGGGTTGCTATACGGCCGACACGGCTCCCCTTGGATTGTTTTACGCACCCCGCCGGACGTTGTGTGCTTCTCCCTTGGTTCCCAACTTGGTTTTTGTTCTCTCTGTGGGTCTTCTCTCTCTCTCTCTCTCTCCAGATCCAGGACGAAGACGTCCTGCGGCTCATGTACGAAGAGGCCAAGTACAACATCCTGGAAGGGCGGTACCCATGCGACCTGGCGGACTGCGAAGAGTTGGGCGCCTTGATATGCCGGGTGAACCTGGGGCCTTATGACGCCAGGCAGCACACGCCGGGCTTCTTGAAGTAAGTAGGGAAGAGTCTCCGTTCTCGGAGGTCGCCGGATGGCCATCGGTCAATGGGGACGCTTTGGTGGAGAGTTCCTGCATGGCAGAAGGGGGTTGGACTGGATGGCCCTTAGGGTCTCTTCCAATATTATTCTCTGTATTCCTGCATGGCAGAACAGGGTTGGACTGGATGGCCCTTAGGGTCTCTTCCAATGTGTAACCCTTCATGCTCAGGCAAGGTTTAATGTGCCGAGTTCTAGTTCTGTTCAAGTGTGAGAGGCTGGGAGCCAAGAATGAGAAGGACCCTATAAAAGGCTTTTATGCCAAGCGACACGGGACCCTCCAGAAGTTGTCGGGTTGCAACTCCAGCCGTGTTTAACCAAAGGCTAGTGCTTCTTACAGCCACCCGATACAGCAAAAAATAACCCTGCAAAACTTTTCCAACTCAGGCTGCGTTTACGTTGCAGAAATAATGCAGCTTGACGCCGCTTTAACCGCCTTCGCTCAACGCTGTGGCGTTCTGGGCATTGCAGTTTGTTGTGGCACCGGAGCTCTCGGATGGAGAAGGCTCAACGTCGCCCAAAACGACAAGCCCCGGGTCTCCGTAGCATTGAGCCAGGACAGTTAAAGTGGTTTCGAACTGGATTATTTCTGCAGTGTGTTTTGGACCATATGCAACCTTAATGGTGTCGACCGGGATTGTTTCTGCAACGCCAATGCAGCCAAAGAAGAAGCGTCCCTCTGGCTCAGCCTTCCCCCAAAGCTAAGGGGCATTATTTGGGCACAAGTAGCAACAGAGAACAACAATGCCCCAATTCAGCTCAGCCTCATGGGAGCGAAGTCCTTTGTCGCTTAGTACAACAGAGCGACGCATGGCCTTCCGGGCATCACCGGACTAGAGTTCCCATCGTCCATAGAGTCACTACCATCTAACAGTAGCCAAGGTTAACCTATAGTTGTCCCTTAGTTCCTGTGGACTTCGGATCCACGTCCCTCGCTTACTTGCGAGGGGCTTCGAATGGGGCGCATGCTTGGGGCGCACGCCTGCGGGGTGCCCATGGGCCGCGCCACCATTCGTGCCAATATCGGCGGATTTCCATTTCTGCAGGAATCCAGAACGAATCCCGTGCAAAAACGGAGAATTGTAGATACGCATATTCCATTGCAATGGCTTTTTATTAAATATTAGTGGGATATTTTTTTTTAAAGTAACGTATAATTTCTACCAACATCTTCGTCCTGGATGCCGACCGTGCCCTTTTCGAGATACGGCAAAGGGCGACGGATTGGTGTTTCGCCCGCGTTTGGATTGTTACGGAGTTGTTTCGAATTGTGAATTTTGTCTTTATGATATTTTATTCTTATACCTCTCCTGTAATCCAGTTTGATTCCCCATGGAAAAGGCGGAATATAAATAATATTATTATTTTTACTGGCCAACTCTGTCGCCCGGCTTACCCTCTTGCATGCACAACTTGCCTTGCTCCGGACCCTTTTTTGGGGATCCCATGCTAAAACTTGGCCTCTCCGAGAAAGAGGAGGCTTGGCGGATTGACTCCGGCAGCTGGCACAAAAGCGCGGGCGTCGGGAATGTGGGCTTACCCGCCTTCCAGGAATGCGAGATTGTCGGGGAGGACGGGAAGCCGACTATAATATACAATTGCTCCATTGTCCGGTTAGAAAAGAAGGAGCCTTGGAGCCGGATGGCATTTCGCGGGCGGCTATAGGTGGGTTGGCGCAGATGTTCGCGGCTCTCACGATGGCACGGCTGGAAAAATAGCAGGAAAAGACAAATACCCAAAGAGCATGGAAAGTTGGGCACTAAAGATTGAGGACTGCGACGAGAGCGTAGAGAGAAGCGCCAGCTTTTCGGAGTCCGGGTGCATTCTTTATCCACAGTTTCAAGCATCCACGGCTTGGAAAATATTTTGTATTAAGGATAAATTGCAAATTGCAAACCTCGATGTGGCCTTTTGGATGGAAGGGATGCCGTTTTACTGTTTAGCGGGACTCGAGCATCCGTGGATTTTGGCATTTTGGTCCCGGAACCAAACCCTGGAAGACACCAAGGGCCCAAAATAATAATAATAATATTACAAGACACTGTAATAATAATAATAATAATACCCCATTGTATGTCATAAGATTTGAGCATCAGATTTTTGGTATCCACGAGGGTCCTGGAAACAAGCCCCAGCGGATACCAAACATGTATGATAGTAGTAATAATAATAATAATATTAATACCCCATTGTATATAATGAGCTTCCATGGATTTTGGTATCCACGCGAGATCTTGGAACCGAACCCCGGCGGATACCAAGGGCCCGCTATATTTTGGGGTCAAAAAGGGCTGGGATGTTACCCCGAAGTATATGGTCGACCGGCATCTCCAAACAAAGAGAATTTTAGGGACGAAAAAATATCAAATGTCGCTTATTTAAAAAGTGTTTGGGTTCTTAAAGGAAGGCAGGAGGACGCTCTTTTAAAAAGCGAACAGTGACCCAAAAGAATACCGGTTGAGCCGACTTTATCCGAAATACTTTGCCCTTGCTTTCCTTTGAGGCCGAGAGAGTGTGACTTGCCCAAGGCCAGAAATAATAGAATATTTTGGAGAAGGGACCCAAGTTTTCAACCCAAAACTTAATTTATGTTATACGCCTTATAGGCGTACCCTATTTTAGATCAGCGGTCCCCAAACTCTGGTCTTCCAGCTGTTTTGGGACTTCGACTCCCAGAAGCCTCGACCATCTTGGCCAACGGCCGGGGATTCTGGGAGCTGAGGCCCCAAACATCTGGCAGAGCAGAGTTTGGGAACCGCTGTTTTAGATAGCATTTTTTAAATAAACAGTTTTTGCACCGAAAGCAAAGTTAGCGTACGTCGAAGCAAAAGGCGTTGGCAAAGAAACGTTTCGAATTTTCGGAACGTTTCCAGAAAGCCCTTTTTGATTCAAAGCGCAGTTGCGGAGGGTCAAAGAAAGCAATGGCAAGTGGCACCGGGATGGTATTAAAATGCCCTGCGTGGCAAGGCTCTAAGCCGATCATAGATGCCAACGGCATTCCTAAAATTATTGAGTGCGGTAGAAGAAAGAAGATTTTTACGGAACGCAAGGTTGTTGTTCTTCTCTCTCCGCAGAGAACGGTTGGAGTCCTTCTTGCCTTCCCATCTTTGCCGAAGAGGACACGGCCTCCTCTCCGCCTTGTGGAAACGCGGGGCCACTCGGCCGCCCGCCGACGAACAGGGCTTGCTGCGGGCGTACCGCCGGGTGCCCGAGGACGAGGATGGCCGCCGCCTGCGAGGACCGGGCGGCCCTGCGCAAACTGTACCGGGCTTATCTCCAGAAATGCCACGAGTTGCCTTACTACGGGTACGTGGCAAACGGGTCACCCGGTGGGTTTCCGTGGCCGGGCAGGGATTCGAACCCTGGTCTCCGGAGTTGCGATCCGCTCTGGCCGTCGTCTCCTTATAGGCTTAGTGTTTCCCCCCCCCCCCCCCCGTTGTGTCTCTTCCCGACTCCTTCCAGGTGTGCCTTTTTCGCCGGCGAAATCGACAAGCCGGCCCAAAGCCTGCTCCACCGAGGGGGCCGTAAAGCCGTGACGGTGGCCATCAGCCTGGAAGGCGTCTACATCGTCGACAGCAAAGAAAAGGTAACTTGGACGAGAGGTAACTTGGCTGAAATGCACCTGTCCCTCCAGGTTAGCGGCACAAGACCCCCAGGGATATGGAAAAACCGCACATAACAAAAACACCGTGTTTTTACCGGAGAGGACACCTCTCTAGGAATATCTAGGTCCTCCAGCGCAACTCTGTGGCCAACGTTCGACAGAAACTGACCATAGAGTTGCGCCGGAAGAGCTACAAAGCCCTAATAGAGTATTCTCTCTAGGAATCTCTAGGTCTTTCGGTGCAACTTTTAGTTAAGGTTAAACACAGAGTTGTGCCCGAGGAGGACCTAGATATCCCTAGAGAGAACATATTAATCAAATCTGTGAATAATCAAATCCGCAAATATCAATATATATATATATTTCTATAGGCAAACCTTGATTTTGCCGTTTTATACAAGGGGACACCGTTTTAATATGGCATTATATTTAATGAGACTTGAGCAGCCATTTCCGTGGATTCTGTACTCCAGCATCCAGGGCTTGAAAATAATACCGATATATAAATTTCCCAAAAGCAAAACTGGATATTGCCGTCTTATACAAGGGACCTCATTTCAATATCCAATTATATTTAATGGGACTTGAGCATCCGCAGACATTAGTATCCATGGGACGGGGGGAACCAAACCCAAGCGGATACCAAGGGCTTGGCGTATATACAAAGCATAAAAGGAAAGCCATGTTTCGTCGCGGGTCCCGTTTCCAAGAGGCCTCATTACGGGTACGCCGGATCTCCCAAAATACTTCTGGTCCATGCATTTTGGAGCACTACGATTCCCCTTTAACTGCCATGGCAACATCTGGCAGATTCCTTAGGTTTGCAATTTAACAGAGAGGCATTGCCGGAAAGCTCTTCTAGTGCTCCGCCAAACTCCAAATCCCAGGACCCCATAGCCGAGGCAGGGAAAGGGAAATCCGCGGCGCTATAACCACGGCACGAAAGCCGTGGCACCCGGTTTTCGGGAGGGACGCTTGAGTTCGCACCACGTCTCGATGCCGTCCGTGTCACCTTTTCTTTTTCTCTCTCGTGCGCTCTGTTCTTTTTTCCTCCGTCTCTATTTTCCCCCCATTTTTAGCACGTTTTGCTGGGCCTGCGGTTCCAGGAGCTTTCGTGGGACCATACGTTTCCAAGCGAAGAGGAACACATCTTGTGGCTGGAGTTCGACGGAGAGAACGAAGGCACCCCAGTCAACAAGTTACTCAAAGTCTACTCCAAGCAGGTATGCGGACAGGTTTTTGCATGCGTATATGGGGTGTGCGGATACGGGTTGTATTATTTTATTTATTTGCAGGGGTTCCCATACTCTGCCATTCCAGTGTTTTGGACCCTTCGACTCCAGAATCCCCGAACTTTGGCTAAAATGGGAGCTGGAGTCCCAAACACCTGGAGGACCAGAGTTTGGGAAGCAGTGATCCGGCGTAATGTCTATTCTGTTCTTCATCCAAAGCAAATGGAGAAGTGGGACCTTATCAGACGACGGAAATTGGAAGTATAATCCAATAGCAATCCGAACGCAATTGTGGGGTTTCACGTTATTGCGAATTAAAGCATCTCACGCAATTTTGGGCAACGGGGGGTCATTTTTGGGTAATGGGAAGTCATTCTGAATGCATTCTGAACGCAATGGGAATTCACGTAAATTGGCTAAAGTAGCGAATTCACGTGAATTCGAATTGGCTCCATTCGCAATAAAGAGAAATTCCTCCCGTCTGATAAACAATATTACACTTAGCCCTTCATAGCCACGGATGCTGTATCCATCGTCCACGGCTTGAAAACATTCCCAAAATGACATACGAATTTCCAAAAGCAAACCTGGGTTTTGCAATTTGATATCTGGGGCACCGTTTTAACATGCCGTTGCATACAATCGGACTTGAACATCCATGTATTTTGGGGGATCCATGGACGGACCCAGAACCAGACCCCAACAGATATCGGGGGCATACTGTATATTCCAAAACGCAAACCTTGTTTTTGCCGTTTTAATATAACGGACACCGTTTAAACGTGCCGTCGTATATAATGGCACCTGAGTGTCCACGGATTTTAGTATCCACGGCGGGGTCCTGGAAATGAACCGCAAAGGATACCAAGGGCCCACCGTAAAGGGGACAAAATCCTAAAGGAAATACAAAGCACAAATGGATGGGTAGGGAACTATAAATATATAGTACAGTCGAGTCTCGATTATCCAACCTTCGGTTATCCAACATCCTGGATTATCCGACGTTGCGGCTGCTGTGATTTCTTTAAATTCTCTGTGATTTCTTTAAATTTTCAGAGTGAACTGTTTAAACTGTGCACCACAATGTCGGCCAGTGATTTCTTTACATTGACTTTTACTGTTACTGCAATAAAAACTTCAATACGTTTGCAACTCGTAGCGATTCCAAGGCTTTTCTTGGACCTTCCGGATTATCCAACGTTTTTGGTTATCCGACTATCAGCCGATCCAGTTTGTGTCGGATAATCGAGACTCTCCTGTATATTATATAAAGCAGGGTACTATAAATATGTGTGTGTGTGTTTACACACATCCAGTCATCCCTCCACATTTGCGGTTTTTATATTTGCGGAGTCGCTTATTCACGGATTTGATTAATACGTTCTCTCTAGGAACATCTAGGTCCTCCTCTGGCGCAACTCTATGGTCAGTGTCCGTCGGACATTGACCACAGAGTTGCGCCGGAGGACCTAGAGCTTCCTAGAGAGGGGTCCTCTCCGGTGTTTTAGTTTTTCCATATTCGTGGGGGTCTTGCGCCCCTAACCCTAGCGAATACGGACGGACAACGTATATATCTATTTACTAACTCCTTCCTTCCTTCGTTCCTTTGCAGGCCGAACTCATGAGCAGCCTGATCGAGTATTGCATTGAGCTGAATGCGGCTTCGGAGGGTCCGGATCAGGACCCCGTTGCGGCCGGGGAAGCCCCCCGTCCGTCCAAAGCCCAGAGCCCCCCGTCCGACCGGCGGCACCCCAAACTCCAGCGGCAGAACAGCGTCCTTTGCAGCCGCATTCAGCACCTTTCGACCATCGACTACGTCGAGGAGGGTAAGCTGCCCCAAAAAGGAGTATGTAATACATATATATATATATATATATATATGGGGGGGGGAACTTTGCCTTCCCTGGTAAATTCCCGATTCAAATCCTAACCGCGGGTATTTGGGGTGGCAGAGGAGCGTCGAAACCCATCGCAGCTGGCCATCGGGGATCTCCCGGTCCCCTTTGCGGGTGACCCGGGAGTGCATCCGCACTGCAGAATTGAAGCGGTTTGAAACCGCTTTTAACTGCCGTAGCTTCACGCTACAGAAAACGATACGTCCCAGGTATGGAGCCGTGACGGTTAAAGCGGTTTCAATCTGCTTTTTTAGTTCTGCAACGCGGAAAAGCCTCCTGGTTGCGCTTCCATCGAACAGTATTTTCTTAAAGTGAGGTGTGTTTCATGTCCTTTAAATATATAAACGCAAGCGATTGCAACAGGATAGAGGGGAAATGTTGTTTAAAACACATTAAAGTACTCATTGAATAGATACAAGCCGTTGCAAATGTCGAGGGAGAAAACATCGTTGAAGCGCATTAATGCGAAATTTAAATAAATAAGCGCAAGCCGTTGCAACGGCGCAGAGAGAAAACAGTGTTCAAACGTATTGAAATGCTCTTTAAATACATAACGACAAGCCATTGCATTATTATTTTTATTATTATTATATTCATTATTATTATATTTATTTGCATCCTGCTCATTTCCCAGAACTGGAACTCAGAGCGTTAAAAACAGTACAATGAAAAACATAGAATAATATACATTAAAAAGGAATTAAATTACATCAGTATTAAAACAGATAGTTATTAAAAGAAAATAAAACACATTTTAAAAAGATAAAACTATATATATAGAGAGAGAGATAGAGAGAGAAACCGTTATTAAAACATATTAAAATACTTCGTGATGCAGATATATTTTTTATTTTGCTTCATTATACAAAACAGTAACTGACACAAATGCATTGCAGGACGATACGCAGAAATGCAAGGAACCGATCCCGCAACGGCAAACGTTCCGAAAATAATACGGACGTTTTTGCAATACGAAAATAATAATAATAATAATAATAATAATAACAACAACAACACTGCAAAAGATAATAAAGGGTTTCCAGCTCGAGTCTCTTTGTAGGAAACCTTCCTCGATGTCGCAAAACGGGTCCGTTCCCCTCTTGCTTTCAGTCGTCCTCCTTTTTTCTTGGCGCAGGGAAAGAGATCAAGAGGGTCAAACCCCGCCGGACGACCTCTTTCTTCGGCCGCCAGCTTTCCAGCGCCCCGACCTCCTACTCCGCCGTGCGGGCCGCCGAAAACCTAGAACAAGGCTGACGCTTTTGGGGCCGAAAATACAGACTGGACCAAAGCGGCCCCTCGCTTTGGGACGGAAGCCGAATCGCCGGCGTCTCGGTTATTCCGTCTCTTTTCTTCCTCTCTCGAAGTCGGATCCGATCGTCTCCAAGTCGGCGGATATCCAAAGCTTGGGAAAATCGTTTTCGGACACACCAAAAAAGCTCTGGATTCTGGGCACGTTTGTCCCAAAAAAGGGTCATTTCCCCAAACTCTGGATTATTTCTACTGGATTGTTTCAAGCTTGGATCACCTTCTACTTTCTTTTTTCCATCCGTTCCTCGATCCCCAATTTTTCTGAACGGTGATGCCATTGGAAATCCTAGAACAAAAGTTCCCATACTTTGGCCTTCCGGGTTTTTTGGACTTCAACTCTCGGGAATTTGGGAAGCTGGAGTCCAAAATATTTGGAGGACCAAAGTTTTATCCTAGAAGGTGCCTTATAATATATTCTCATTGACGGCCGCTGGTTTTTCTTCTCTTTTCAGAGTTTGGAAAAAAAGATGTTCCTTGTTTGTCGCTTTGGACTAAGGTTGGCCAGTAGAGAGTTCTTGGAGTTTTGTTCCCCCCCAAAAACCCCAAACTTTTCCAAGTTGTTTCAATGGGTTGGCACCAATCTTTGTGCTACCTCTCCATCCTTGCGTCTCCTAGAAAGGTTTCTTTCACTCGGAGTAAATTTGAATTGCCAAAGTTGGAACGGTTGGGTTTTTTTTAAAATCCTGGGTGGAAAGTTGCATTACTAAAGGTGAGACCGTTGAACTTGAAAAATCCTGGGTGGAAATTTGAATTACTAAAGTTGGAATAGTTGAAATTTTAAAATGCTGGGTGGAAATTTGTATTACTAAAGTTGGAACGGTTGCACTTTAAAAATCCTGGGTGGAAATTTGAATTACTAAAGTTGGAACGGTGGGATTTTTAAAAAATCCTTGGTGGAAATTTGCATTACTACAGTTGGAATAGTTGAAATTTTTAAATCCTGGGTGGAAATTTGCATTACTAAAGTTGAAACCACCATTGAACTTTAAAAATCCTGGGTGGAAATTTGAATTGCCAAAGGTGGAACAGTTGGATTTTTAAAATCCTGGGTGGAAATTTGCATTGCTAAAATTGAAACCATTGAACTTTCAAAAATCTTGGGTGGAAAGTTGCATTGCCAAAGGTGGAACGATTTTAAAATCCTGGGTGGAAAGTTGCATTGCTAAAATTGAAACGGTTGGATTTTTTTAAAAATCCTGGGTGGAATTTTGCATTGCTAAAATTGAAACCATCATTGAACTTTAAAAATCTTGGGTGGAAAGTTGCATTACTAAAGTTGGAACGGTTGGACTTTAAAAAACCTGGGTGGAATTTTACGTTGCCAAAGGTGGAACCATTGAACTTTAAAAATCCTGGGTGGAAATTTCCATTGCCAAAGTTGGAACAGTTGGGTTTTTAAAAAATCTTCAGTGGGAATTTCCATTGCCAGAGGTGGAACAGGTGGATTTTTTAAAAATCCTGGGTGGAAATTTGCATGGCCAAAATTGGAACCGTTGACCTTTTAAAATCTCTGGTGGGAATTTCATTGCCAAATCTTGGGTGGAAGAGGTGGATTTTTGGGTGGAAATTTCCATTGCCAAAGTTGGAACAAGTGGATTTTTTTAAAATCTTGGGTGGGAAATTTGCATTGCCAAAGTCGGAAGAGAAAAAGTGGAGCGTTTAGCCTCCTTCAGCGCTGCTTGAGCGTTAAGTCCAAAGGACTCTAGGAAAGCACTTGGGTTTATTCCAGATCCTGCGAAGCTGCCGTTCCCCGACTCCGATCCTCCAAATATTTTGGACTCCGACTCCCAGAAGCCCAAGCTAGCGTGGTCCACAGTCGGGGATTCTGGGAGATGAAGTCCAAAACCCAAAGTTTGGGAACAGCTGCAAGGGGAGCTTTTTCCGTGGCTGTCTGAGCATTATTTATCGGAGACGGTTTGTCCCAAAAGAAGAGTCCAAACTTGGTCCTTGTTTTCCGGCGTTGTTCGTCTTGGATTGTGGAAGGAAACAACAAACGTTGTGACCATCAACCAAAGAAATTGCAACCGGTTGTACCTTATCGCTTATCGCAGCATTCGGGGAACTCCTTTTGTTGCGTTCCAAAAAATAATAATAACTATGCAACGTGTCTTTTACTATTGCAATTGTTCGGTTTGCATTTCTGCTGCAATAAAATGGCACCTTGGGTTCGACAAATACGTCTTGCGTGTTTTAAAACGCACATTTAAGAGTATTTTAAAGGCACTTTCCTATCCAAGTACGGACCTAAATAACCTAAAAGCACCAGGTCCCATAATAATAACCAGGTTATTACTCGGACGCTGCACCCGCACTGCAGAAATAACCCGGTTTCGCACCGCTTTAGATGCCACGGCTCAACGCTGCGTAATTCGGGGAATATCCTAATAATTCATTCGTTCCATTTATTGCGGCAAATAGCCAGCATAGTAAATAAGTAAATTAAAATATATACTGTATATATATATATATATATATATTGCAAAAGTGTCAACTGGGTGCAATATAAACATTTTAAAACCGTTTCGTCCATCGTAAGATTTCGAAAACAACAGAAAGGAGAGGATTCGGTCCGGCTAGCGTTAAAGCTCTTCCGTTGTTTAGGAATAAATTTTTAAAAATAAATTGCAAGGTATAATAAATAATCCTCCGTTTTCTTTAAATATAAGATATGGAAGCCGCCCAGCTTTTGCGGATTTGGAAACCGACGTCTTTGATACGTCAGGCAGCGGCCGTCTTTGCTTTATCGTATCCTATTAAGTTATCGATAAACCTATATAGCTGATCATTTTGCAATTATAGATTTCTTCCATTTGGGTTGGCAAGAGATCGGTTAATGTTGACGGAGATAATATCGAAAAGGGGTCTTTAGCCAAATATTAAATTTACGCTGCCGAACGCACAACTAGGGACCGTTCTCGGATAGATCCTAATAATGAATATCTTAAGCAGTTTAAGGGATTTCCTTGGACGCGATTCACGTTTCAAGCCGACTAGAGGGCACCCCTGCGTCACATTTTTCCTGAGATCGGTTCGCAGAGTGTCTTGAGCAAGGATTCGAACCCTGGTCGCCAGAGTTGCAGCTCAAACTCTATAGTGTGGTTTTCCTGGCAAGATTGTAATAAGTTAATAAATGTTGTTGTTGTTATGTTGTGATTATTATGTCGATTTGGGATAAGGACGGAGGGGAGAGTGGGATTTGTTTTATTGTATTGCGTGGATTTTATTGATGTGAGCTGCCTTGATCTTGTTGGAGAGGTGGGGTAGAAAGTATTATTATTATTATTTGAACCAGCCGTTCACTGGCGCATAAGCAATATTATTATTAATATTATTATTATTAATCATCATCATCATCATTATTATTATTTTATATGAACCAGCTGTTCGCTGAACAGAGTCCAAGATGCTGGCACATAAGCAATATTATTATTATTATTATTATTATTATTATTATTATTTTATATGAACCAGACATTCATATAAAAAGCAAAATTATTATTATTATTATTATTATTATTATTATTTTATATGAATGAGACATTCATATAAAAAGCAAAATTATTATTATTATTATTATTTTATATGAACCAGACATTCATATAAAAAAGCAAAATTATTATTATTATTATTATTATTATTATTATTATTTTATATGAACCAGACATTCATATAAAAAGCAAAATTATTATTATTATTATTATTATTATTATTATTATTTTATATGAACCAGACGTTCATATAAAAAGCAAAATTATTATTATTGTTATTATTATTATTATTATTTTATATGAACCAGACATTCATATAAAAAGCAAAATTATTATTATTATTATTATTATTATTATTATTATTTTATATGAATGAGACATTCATATAAAAAGCAAAATTATTATTATTATTATTATTATTATTATTTTATATGAACCAGACATTCATATAAAAAAGCAAAATTATTATTATTATTATTATTATTATTATTTTATATGAACCAGACGTTCATATAAAAAGCAAAATTATTATTATTACTACTACTATTATTAAGATTGGTTCAGAGGACGGTTGAATCTAGGAGGAGAATTATGGGATTATCGATAATATTTTGTCCAATTTCACACTCTCTCAGCCTCGGAGGACGGCAATGGCGAACCTTCTCCGAAGAAACATGCCAAGAAAACCTTAGGACAGCTCCACTTTGGAGTGGCCATA
Organism: Urosaurus nigricauda; assembly: GCA_034509955.1. Taxonomy (NCBI): domain Eukaryota; kingdom Metazoa; phylum Chordata; class Lepidosauria; order Squamata; family Phrynosomatidae; genus Urosaurus; species Urosaurus nigricauda. The sequence continues at coordinate 13,553,311 of JAOEGL010000010.1, forward strand.
AGTCCGAAAAGTCTCGAAGGCGTGCAATGCACAAAGACGCAACGCATGTCCCTTGCTCGGGGACATCTTAATGTTTTCTTCCACCCGTTCTCCATCTCTATTCGTCCATAAAGGGCTGCAATGCCTTAAAAAATGCGATTTCGGAGACGCGCTGTCATTCTGCAGAGCTTCGTGATTCGCTTTTCGTCCCGTAAATAACGCAGGCGCCGGATCTGTCGGTTTGCTTTCCCTTGCGTTTTGTATTTTAGGGTTTTGCCTTTGCTGAGCCGTCGTTTGAACGGATTCCAAGGCGCTGCTGGCGCATTGCAAGGAATGGAAAATTCCCGCTTGGCTTCGGTTCCTTTTGGCTGCGATGCAACGCAAGGAGTTCAGGTTTCCGGGTCGCTTGGCATCAGCAGCAGCGCTTGCAAAGGGAGAGGTGACGATGGGTAGCAGCTACATTGGCACGACTCTGGAGACCTGGGTTCGATTCCTGTGTTGGCCGTGGAAACCCACTGGGCACCTTATCAGACGTCGGAAAATGGAAGTAGAATCCAACGGCAATCCGAACGCAATCATGGGGTTTCACGTTATTGTGAATTAAAGCATCTCACGCAATTTTGGGCAAAAGGGAAAGTCATTCCGAACACAATCGTGGGTTTTACGTTATTGTGAATTAAAGCATCTCGCACAATTTCGGGCAATGGGGGGTCATTTTCGGGAAATGGGAAGTCATTCTGAATGCATTCCGAACGCAATAGGAATTCACATGAATTCACTAAACTAGCGAATTCACGTGAATTTGAATTGGCTCCATTCGCAATAAAGAGAAATTCCTCCCGTCTGATATAAACTCCTACTTGTTTGCATCCAAAGGTCATCCCTCAAAAGATCCTGTGGATAATAATAACAACTTGCCCGGCGTCCAAGTTGTAAAAATAGCCGGTTGTTTATGGCAAACGGTGCCACTCAAAGCAAGAAATTCCGGTTATTTTGGCCCAGAGGCCGAGATCGGCGAAAAAGGGCCGCCTCCCATCAAGGGGTTTTTGCTTGGCTCCGGTTGGCGCAAGCCTTAAAAAAGCCCTATAACAGACAACGTTGTTTAAAATAGCCATTGTACGAGCCGCGGCATTAACTCCCGTTGTGTTAAAGCACAAAAGAGACAACGGGGAAGCAGACGCGATGGTGGCAAAAGTCGCGTTTTCGGCAAAGGCCCTGCTCTGTCGTCGGAATATCCCTTCCGGCTTGTTCTGTAATTTATTTAATGTTATTTTGAATAATCCATGGATTCAAGCATCCACAGATTGAAAATATTCATATATATATGTGTGTGTGTGTGTGTGTGTTCCAAAAAGGCAACCTTGGTTTTTGCCATTTTATAAAAGGAGTTTATCATACGACGGAATTTGGGGGCATAATGCGACGGCAATCCGGACGCAACCCTGGGGTTTCGCATAATTGCGTATTAGAGTATCTCACGCAATTTCGGGCAATGGGGGGTCATTTTCGGGAAATGGGAAGTTATTCCAAACGCATCCCGAACGCAATCGGATTTCACGTAAATTCGCTCAACTGGAGGATTCACGTAACTGCGAATTGGCTCCATTCGCAATTGAGAGAAACTCCTAAGAGAGACCATTTTGTTATGGCACTGTATATAATGGGACTTGAGCGTCTATGGATTTTGGTATCACGGGGGGGGTCCTGGAACCCAAACCCATCGGATACCAAGGACCCACCATATAATAATAATAATAATGATAATAATAATAGACTCAGCTTGGATACAAATCCCACCAGAGAGCACTCTGTACTCTGCAACATCTTGCAGTATGAATCAGTGATCATTTGATTTTGGTATCCATAAGGGATCCTGGAACCAAACCCCATAACAAGGACCCACTGTATAATAGTCATAATAATAGTAATAATAATAATAATAGGCTCGGCTTGGACACAAGTCCCACCAGAGAGCATTTTGTACTCCGTAATATCTTGCTGCAGCATGAATCATTCGACTCTTTTCTTCCTGCAGATTTTTCTGACGTTGCCAAATCTTTTAGCTCATGTGGCTCTGAGCCACCTTCGTAACAACCTCTTGTTAGAATAAAATTAAAGTAACGCCAGCCACCTTTGCACGGGCATCAGTCATGAGTAAGGATAGGTATTATTTTCCCCGACTACGTCTTCCCAAAAGGATGTCCTAAAACGGGTGCCGCCCGTCCTTTGGGTAGCCCCATCATCCGCTCATTTAAGGGAACCGGTTTCCATTCTGGATCCGCAGCGTGCCACGGCTCAGCCCTTTGGCATCCGAGGAATTGTCGCCCGGTCGGAGCTCTCTGGCAAAAATATGTCGCAAAACGACACCGACATGGAGCCGAAGCGCATTATCCCCACGGTGCAGACGCAGCCCCGGGATTTAAAATTCGGATCCCTGTCCCGACGATTCATCTCACCAAGTTCCCGGAAGCATTTTAATATTGTTTTGGCAATTGTGCGTTCGGTCGTACGCGTCGGTGGTTTTTCCAGCGTTGCGTTTTAACTGATTGTGTATATAGTTCATATTTTAGGTTATACGCCATTGGCGAGTTGTACGGGGTTTCGTCGATGCTTATAAAGTGCCGTGCCAACGTATGAGCGCTATATAAATAAACGTTAATAATAATAATCATCGTGAAGAAGTAAGCTGGCAAGAGCCGGTGTGGCATCGTGGTTTGAGCCTTGTGTGTCAACGCACAATGCAGAAATAATCCACTTTTGAGACTACGCAACCGTACAAAAACGCTAGGGAAGTGGTTATAGTTATATATAATAATACTATATATATATATATATATATATATATATATATATAATATGTTATATATAATAATACTGTAATTCTACTTCATCTAAGCCTAAAATGATAAAATAATCTCAGTTCTTGTTAGGTATTTATCATAATGCCAGCGTGGCATCGTGGTTTGAGCGTTGGACTACGATTCTGGAGACCAGGGTTCGATTCCCGGACTAGTCACGCTCTCTCAGCCTCAGAGGAAGGCCATGGCAAACCCTTTAATGGAGAACCTTGCCAGGAAAACCCTATTACAGGGTTGCCTTAGGGTGGCCCTAAGTCGGAGGTGAACCCTTTTACGCAAACCCTTTTACGGAGAAACTCGGCAACCCTACGATGGGTTCTCCTTAGGATTGCCCTACGTTGGGCATGACTTGTGGGCACACAACAAGGTTGCGCTCTCTCAGCCTCGGAGGGCGGCCGTGGCGAACCCTTTACGGAGAAACCTGCCAAGAAAACCCCACGAGAATAGGTGCACTTTAGGGTTGCCATAAGTCGGACATGACTTGTAGGAACACGACAAGGTTGCCCACTCGGAGAGGGTGGCCGTGGCGAACCCTTTTTGGAGAAACCTGCCAAGAAAACCCGACGATAATAGGTGCACTTTAGGGTTGCCATAAGTCGGGCATGACTCGAAGGCGCACAACGGCAACGCAGAAGCAGGGCTTCCTACAAAATGCGATCGCTTGGCACCGGAAGAGGGTGCCAATCGGACCCTAAGCGATGTTATTCTTCCAGAGCTTTTGGCAGGGAAGCTCCTGTGCCAACTGTGGGTGCCATGCGCCAACGCCGGCCCTTGTGGGCACGGGTTTGTTTCCCACGGCGAGGCAGGAGCAGGTTGGGCCACGTGCGGAGGAACCGTTTTGGGCCCCCGTGACTCATGCTCTTCTTCTTCATGCGCCACCTTCTGTGGCCTGCTTTGGCATTCGCGGGAGAAGAAGCGTCACTTCCGTTCCTCCGCACCGGCCTCGGCGCCATTCGAATCCCTCTCCTTGGCATCTTTCCGGAAAACGAAACAAAAGGGCAAAACGGATCTGTCACCCTTTGGAGAGAAACGGGGAGAAATTTTGCAGAGCCGCTTATGTTTTAAAAACCTAGTCTTGCCTTTGTGTTACGATTGCGTCTGCGCTGCAGAATTAATGCAGCTTGGCGCCACTTTTAATAGCCGCCGTGGCTCGACGCGACGCAATCCTGGGAGCTGTAGTTGCCATTTTGTTCGACGCCGCTTTAATAGCTGCGTCTCAATGCGACGCGGCCCTGGGAGTTGTAGTTGCCCTGTTTTGTTTTGTGGTGCTTTAACAGCGGGATGCGATCGTGGAAGTTGTCATTGCCGTTTTGTTTGACGCCACTTTAGCTGCCGTGGCTCAATGCAATGCAGTCTTGGGAGTTGTAGTTGCCCCGTTTTGTTTGACGCCACTTTAACAACTGTGGTTCGGTGCGATACAATCCTGGGAGTTGTCGTTGCCGTTTTGTTTTGTTTGACGCCACTTTAACAATGCGATGCAATCTTGGGAGTTGTAGTTGCCGTTTTGTTTGACACTGTTTTAACAATCGTGGGAGTTCTAGTTGCCGTTTTGTTTGACACCACTTTAACAACCATAGTTCAATGCAATGCAATGCAATCCTGGGAGTTGTAGTTGCCCCATTTTGTTTGACACCACTTTAACAACCATGGCTCAATGCAATGCAACGCAATCCTGGGAGTTGTAGTTGCTGTTTTGTTCGACGCCGCTTTAACCGCCGTGGATCCATGCGATGCAATCCTGGGATTTGTAGTTCATTATGGTGCCAAGCTCTCCGCCAGAGAAGGCGAAATAGCTCCCCAAATATTTAGCCTTCTCCCTGTTAGAGAGATCCAGTGCCACGAAGAACTACAAATCCCAGGATTATATCGCATGCAGCCATAGAAAGCAATGCAGTGGTGCACAGAGATCTGGGTTTCTTTCAGAGTAATAAAGATACCGTGAGATACTGGAATAGAGCCTCCAGGTTCAGAGGCGGTCTATCTCCGCATGCAATCCGGCGGAAGCAAACTACAAAGCCCGTCCTTGCTTGGCTTTGTAGGGTTTGCAGCGAGGAAATCCCATGGCAAGAAATAGGATGCTGGAACCGGTCTGACCCCAACCCATTTTCCTTTATTTTTCAGGGAAATATTTTGCCAGAAGTGCCGATGCGACACTGTCTCAGCCGCCCAAATGCGAGTGTATTTTAATGGTTTTATAGTACTGCATTTTAAGTACTGGTTTTATGGTTTGCTTTTTTGTGTGTTTTGTATTTTAACATGTTGCACGCTGCTTCAGGCTTTCAAGAGAGTCAGGAAAGAAATAATAATAATAATAATAATAATAATTATTATTATTAATATTAATAACAACAACAACAACAACCCACTGCTTTTGGGTGAAATTTAACTTTGTGGCTGAAGAGCAGGGTATAAATACTCTAAATAATAATAATAATAATAATAATATTTAATATTTCCTTGCCCATTGCTTTTGGGTAATATTAATATTTAACTTTGTGGCTGAAGAGTGTCATATAAATACTCTAAATAATAATAATGATAATAATATTTAATATTACCCACTAATATTACCCACTGCTTATGGGCAATATTTTTATTTAACTTTGTAGCTGAAGAGCAGGGTATAAATACTCTAAATAATAACGACAACAACAATAATAATGATAATAATTCCCACTAATATTACCCACTGCTTTTGGGTAATATAATTTAATATTAATATTTAATATTACCCAAAGATTTGGGGTAATATTACCATTTAACTTTATGGCTGAAAAGCGGGGTATAAATACTCTAAATAATAATAATAATAATAATAATAATAATAATACCCACTGCTTTTGGTTAATATTATAATCTAATATTAATATTTAATATTACCCAAAGATTTGGGGTAATATTAATATTTAACTGTGTGGCTGAAGAGCGGTGGATATATACTCTAAATAATAACAATAATAATAATGAATATTACCCACTGCTTTGGGTAATATTAATATTTAATATTAATAATATGTAATTTTTAAAAAAACTTTTGTCATTAATGTCTGTCCTTCTGCTTTTTTAAATTGCCGTTAACCCGACTCGGATCCCATTGTGGGATATGAATCCTTGATATAAAATAAAATAAAATAAAATAAAGGGCCTTTATGGCAGTGAACAGACGGGGAGTTGCGTAACGTCCGCTTTGCGCAGGCCTCGCAGCTTGCCAGCCGCATGACGACGCAACGCAAAAAACGCACAACGCCACCAAAGAGAGAGAAAAAAGAAAACCAGATTTATAAAAGCGTGCCTTTATTTATCCGGATCTCTGCAAAAGCAGCAGACGAGTGTGTTGTTGTTGGGTAAATGAGAAAAAGGACAAAAAGGGATGGGATGGGGTGTGCGTGTATATATATAAAACACATGCACACAATAACCAAACGCACAAAGCCCTTGGAAATTTCCACTGCGTTCTAGAAAAAGGAGAGGCAAGAAGATCCGGCTAAGAGAGTTGTGTGTCATCGTCTCCTCCTCTTTTGCAAATTATTGGAGGCTTTGTGTTGCTGCTGACTCCAAGCAAGAGACAACCCCATTTGCTCCAAAGAAAGTTACACAACTTGATGCAGCAACAACAACCACAGCTCTTTTTTCTTCTGCCTCTTTCTTTTTCGCTGCAAGGACAGGAAGGACTCTGCGTCCGTCTTTTGCTTTGAAGCAAAGAAACCGTAAACCCCAAAAAGGGAGACGACAAAACACAAAATACATTGCATTGCGTTATTTACAGATAGCTTTCATCTATTTATCTATTTTTTAATATTTTAACGAAATATCGCAAGCCTATAGATGTTTACGCAGAAGCCGCAGTGCTTTGAGCGTTGGGTTATATGGCTCTGAGTTCAAATCCCTGCTCGGCCATGACACACTCTCAGCCCCAGAAAAGCTTAGGGTCGGTATAAGTTGGACACAACTTGAAAGCGCACAACAACAATATTGAGGGTTGGACGGCTCTGGAAGACCAGGGTTCGAATCCCTGCTCGGGAACAGAAACCCATTGAGTGACTTTAAGCAAGTCACACACTCTCAGCCTCAGAGGAAAGCCGAGCCAAACCCTCTCTGAACAAATCTTGCCAAGAAAGTTCTGGGTGAAACTTGATAGCGAGGAACAATAGGCCTGGCTTATCTTAGAGATAAGCAGCAGGACTCGAGAGTAAATACTTTGGATTTTTGTCAGATGCAAAGGCCGGGACTCGGTTTCCCAGGCGTGGCTTCCAATGCTTCGAACATTGCAGCGTTGTGCAAAGAAATTTGGAAAGAACCGAACTCAAGGATGGGTCCGTTTTTTAAAAAACGGAGCCTGTGCATCAATAATCTGAATTGTTTGCAAACCAATAAGCATTCAGCCATACAGGTTTCGTATTAAAAGGAATAATAATTGTAATAATAATAATTGCGATGCACTCTTGCATTTTATAAGAACCTTTCCAGGCTTTTAAAAACATTATCCTAATTAAAAAGAGGGAGAGAAATAGGGCAAAGAGTTTGCAGGCCTTAAAGAGGAAAGTACTAACGCTGGAAATTTTCCATAGATTTTATTTTATTTTTGTCCCTGCTCCATTTCTTCTGCTCCGTTTGCTGCTGCAATGCAGTGAAAAGTGAGCTTGCATTTTCTACGACAAAGAAAAGCACAACGAAAGCTGTTGTCGAATAACATTTTAATATTGATAATTTATAAAAAGAGTCGGCACCGACAGACATTTATTTTGGGGTACAAGACCCGTTTTGGATGCCGAGGGTCCTAATTCCTAATTCCCCCTTTTTCGTGCGTTTCCGATACCACTTTATTTGCGCAGTTGCGTGTGATAATCGTTTTGCGCCATTTCCGCTTTATTTGCTTCAGATGCACATTAATCTCTCTTTTAATGCCGAAATTGTGGGATCAACTCCTCTGTGTAAATGTCTCTCTTTGCCTCCCGCTCCCTTCCCCAGTGCAATATGATAATAATTTTTTGGGTCTTTGCACACGCAATATACTAAAAGGAATAAGGAGTAACGATTATGTTTTGTTACTCCTTATCCCTACTCCTGTAAAAACTACTCCTCTTACTCCTTACACCCCAGCCCTGAGGGAAAAGCATTGCTTTGCAAGGCTATGTGTAAGCGTGTCTCTCTTTGCCTTTGGTGTTTATTTGTGTGTACGATATAACAACAGGAATAAGGAGTAACAATTACTTCTTGTTACTCCTTATTCCTACTCCTGTAAAAATGTCTTACTCCTTACTCCCCAGCCCTGAGGGGAAAGCATTGCTTTTGCAAGGCAATGAGTATCTCTCTTTGCCTTTGGCGTTGTGCGACGTAGTAACAACAGGAATAAGGAGCATTTATTAGGGACAAGGAGCATTTATTAGGAATAATAGTTTTATTAGAAATAAGGAGCATTTGTTTATTAGGAATAAGGAGCATTTATTAGGAATAAAAGTATTTCTTAGGAATAATAGTATTTATTAGGAATAATAGCATTTGCTTATTAGGAATAAGGAGCATTTGTCTATTAGGAATAATAGTATAATAGTATTTATTATTATTTGTTAATAATAGTATTTGTCCTGAATCTTCGTTAGCAAAGAAAAACCAGAGATTTGTTTATTAATAAGGAGCATTTGTTTATTCGCAATAAGGAGTAACAATTATGCTTTGTTACTCCTTATATTCGTACTCCTGTATAAAAACTTCTATGACTCCTTTACTCCTTGGTTTCTACTTTGTGTATGGAAAAATCCAGAAAGTAAAAAGGGGTGTGTGTGTTTTGTGAGGAGACTGACTGATGAGGCCTCATCATGGCGCCTGCGCACTGAGGCACTGCGGCAGGAAGCAGAACTGGCTGGAACCGGTTTGAGCCGGATAAAACCAGTCCCCTCAGTCAGCTCCCTCCGCCTCCTCCTCCCCCCTCCCATCGAATGAAAGCCAAAAGCAGCATTTTCAGCTGCGACACAAAATGATGATAAAAAGAGTCCCCTCCCCCTCAGTTCCGCTTCTAGTCTTTTCCCTCACGTTTGGTATCCCTCCGCGCTGCGTGATGATGATGAGGCCTTTTTTTACCTCAGCGTTTTTTAAAGCTGGGCGGCCATTTTGAAGAGGGCTGAGGAGGGAAGGATTAAGAATGTTTACAACTCTGTGGCCAACTTCTGCCACAGACATTGGCCATAGGATTGCGCTACAAAATGTACAGATATATATATACATATGTGTATAAACATAAATATATGGATATAGATATATACATATTCTATGATATACGTATGTGTATAAACATAAAGATTTAAAAGGAACAAATGGATATACATGTATACATATGTGTATAAACATATATAAACAGCTTTGAAAGGAAAATATGGATATAGAGATATACATTTGAGTATAAACATATAAGCAAAGCTTTAAAAGGAGCAAATGGATATAGATATATACATATGTGTATAAACATATATATAGATATATACATATGTGTAAAAACATAAAGATTTAAAAGGAACAAATGTATATAGATATATACACGTGTGTAAACATAGCTTTAAATGGATATAGATACATACATATGTGTGTAAACATATATAAACATAGCTTTAAATGGATATAGATATATACATATGTGTATAAACATATATAAACAAAGCTTTGGATGGATCTAGATATATACATATGCGTATAAACATATATAAACTTAGCTTTAAATGGATATACAGTATATACATATGTGTTTAAACATATATAAACAAAGCTTTGAAAGGGACAAATGGATATAGATATATACATATGTGTATAAACATATCGTATAAACAAAGCTTTGAAAGGAAAAAAATGGATATAGATATATACATACATGTATAAACATAAAGCTTTAAAAGGGACAAATGGATATAGATACAGTACATACATATGTGTATAAACATATAAACAAAGCTTTAAAAGGAACAAATGGATATAGATATATACACATATGCTTATAAACATATATAAGCAAAGTTTTAAAAGAAACATAGATTATATATGCATGTAAACATGCATATAAACAAAGCTTTAAATGGAACAAACTACACTTTAATCCTTTTTAAAGCTTTGTTTACATGCATATGCATATATATCTATATATATACATATACAAAGGACAGAGGCTACATAAATATATATATATATATATATATACACACAGTTTATTACTTTTAAGGCTTTGTTAATATATAGATAGATAGATAGATATGCATACATACACAAAAGACAGGGGCTACACATACATACAAAGTACAGGGGCTGTATATATGTATACACACACAAACATAGTTTATTCCTTTTAAGGCTTTATTTATATGCATATGCCTATATATCTACATATACGCATACATATACAAAGGGTAGGGGCTCTATATATACATATACATGTATATATATATATATATACATGCACAAAGAAGCATAGTTTATTCCTTTTAAGGCTTTGTTTATATGTATATGCTTTGCTTATATGGTTATATATGTATGTATATGTGTGTGTGTGTGTATATGTGTATATATATATATATGTATATATGCAAAGGGCAGGGACTATATTCTGTGGCGTTTGGCGGAAGGATCCGGCGCATTCCAGGGAGTGAGGCGGTCTTTGGGTATAAATACTGGCCTCTCGCCCCTCCCTGGTCAGAGCTTTAGGGAGCTTCAGGCAGTTAGGATGGGTCAGTGCTAGAGCTACGGATAGCTTTTAAAAAGAAAAATTAAAAAGACATTAAGCAGCCTTTTTTTAAAAAACTATAGCTAATATTTTTAAAGTAGGACTGAATTTTGACGCTTCTGAAATATTAATTATAGTTTTTAACTTAAAGAGCTTTAACTAGGCATCTCTTTTTAAATAGAAAATTAATCGTTTTAAATTTTAAAAAAAACGAATATATTGGAAGGAACTAGGAAGAACGAAGACTACTTTTAATAAAATGATTTTTTTTTTGTAAAAACGATAGGCTTTGAAGCCCCAGAAGGCAAATTGAGCCGAGCAAAAATCTTCAAATTAAAATTAAGGAAAAAATTTTTTTTTAAACTAAGATGAAGATTTCAAAAGAAAAAAAAATTGAAGATAGAAAAAAAACGAGATAACGAAGATAAAAGTTTACATTCTTTAGTTTGTAAACTGAAAGAGAGAAATCTGCTTCAAGCAGAGGAAAAATGAAGAGAAAACAAGGCTTTTTTATTTATCTAAAAAAAAGGGCAACTAGAAAAGCAATTTTATTATTTTTTTAAAAATGCTTAGGTTGCTGAAGGTAGAAAAAAAGAAAAATTGGAAGATATCTTCAGAGAGAGAAGGAAAGAAAAGGAAGGTAGAAGGCAATTTGGAAGAAAGAAAAAAGGTAGAAGGCGTCTTTAAAAGAAAGAAAGGTTGAAGCGACTAAAAAGAAAGAAAAAAAGGTAGAAGGCATCTTTAAAAGAAAGAAAGGTTGAAGTGACTAGAAAGAAAGAAAGATAGAAGTCGTCTTAGAAGAAAGAAAAAGGTAGAAGTCATATTTAATAAAAGGTTGAAGCGACTTAAAGATAGAAGGCATCTTTAGAAAAGAGAAAAAAGGTAGAAGGCATCTTTAAAAAAGAAAGGTTGAAACAACTTTAAATAAGAAAGATAGAAGGCATCTTAGAAGAGAGAAAGAGAGAAAAAAAGATAGAAGGCATCTTTAAAAAAAAAAGGTTGAAGCAACCTAAAAAGAAAGATAGAAGGCATCTTAGAAAAGAAAAGAAAGATAGAAGGCATCTTAAAAAGAGAAAGATAGAAGGCATCTTAGAAGAGAGAGAAAGGTAAAAAAGCATCTTTACAAGAGAGAAGGGTTTGAAGTCACTTAGAAGAGAGAAATAAAGGTAGAAACAACCCTTAGAAGAAAGATAGAAGGCACCTTTACAAGAGAGAAGGGCTGAAGCGAAGAAAGGAAGGTAGAAGAGAGGAAGGAAGGAAGGCAGAAGGCATCTTTAGAAGAGAGAGAGAAGGTAGAAGGCATCTTTAGAAGAGGATCCAGGAACAGAGGAGGAAAAGAATGAGGGAAGAGAGCAACAAAGATGATTTTAAAAAGGGGGGAGAAAGGACAATGCAGTGCTTAAAAAAATCCCCAGCTTTTGCTGCCTAAGTTTGGACTGAGCGAAGGTGTGGCGCATTTGGAAAAAGAGGGGCTGGCGGCCATTTTGTGGCAGGTTGTGGACTGTGTTGAAAGGAGGGAGGGTTTGCTTGACGAAGCCTTGAGAGAAGTGTGGTTGCCGCTGCCAAAGGACTAAGATATATTTATATATATCAAAAATATTCTATATATATATAGAAATAAGTCTACGTGATAGGAAGAAAGAGCGCAGTTTGGCATCATGCGGCGAAGCTAGGAAGAGAGCAGCATCAGCAGCCAGTGCAAATTGGTGAAGCTAGGAAAAGAGGAAAAGTGTGAAAAACCCGAGAGAAAACTCCTGAGCAAGAAAGAAAAGAGGAAGCTTTTAGCTGTAGAAGGTTCTAGAAAGAAAATAAAGGACCCAAGAGAAGTCCCGTTTTTGGGGGGAGGAAGAGCGAAGACGGCCCCGCGCTTTGGTGGTGTAGTTGGTAACCTCGTCCTGTTGGGGAGTTTGGGGGTGGTTTCTGTATTCTTACCTTTCTTAGCAATATATATTTAATTTTTGTTGTCCCATGGGAAGGGATGGAAAATTGGGGGTGGTTTTGGGGGGGGGTGTTTTGTGGGGTGGCAGGTCTCTCTCTTTGCAGGCAGGATCCTTGCTTCTTCTAATGCGGAAAACAGGAAACAAAAAAAGCCAGCTTCTTCTTCGTGTGTCTGTATTATATATACACACCACCTTCCTGAGGTTAGAAAGGCGACTTCTTTCCACCTGGCCCACCTGAGATGATGGTAGATATGGATACCTATAAATATATGATTATATATATAAATAGCCTTTGTGCAGTTGTCGCGAGAGAGATCCAGTGGACAGAGGGAGAGAGAGAAAGGCCAGAAAAAGCAGATTGTGGCCCACCGAAAAGGGTGAGATTATATTGTGGCCCATTAAAAAGGGTGAGAATATATTGTGCCCCGTTAAAAATTGTGAGATTATATTGTAGCTCATTAAAAAGGGTGAGAATATATTATGGCCCATTTAAAAGGGTGAGATTATATTGTGGCCCATCAAAGAGGGTGAGAGTACACTGTGCCCGTTTAAAAGGGTAAGAATATATTGTGGCCCACCGAAAAATGTAAAGAGTATATCGTGGCCCAAGTAAAAGGGTGTGAGAATATATTGTGGCCCATTTAAAAGGGTGAGAATATATTGGGGGTGTTTGGAAGGGAGGGCAGGCACTCTTGTTTTGTTCCTTCAGGTGTGTGCGAATAGAGCCGCGGAAGATTTCTAAAAAACGACCAGCCAAAACAAAAATGCAGTCTTAAAAGGAAAGGAATCCTTTTGGAGGAGGAGGAGGAGGATGGTTTGGTGTCTCCAGTGAGAGAGAGAGAGAGAGAGAGCAAAAAAGAAAGGCAAAGGAGGAGGAAAAGAAGGTGTTGGTTGGCAGCAGCAGCAGCAGCGTCAGCTTTGAGCCCCTTTGAGGGCATCTTTTTCAGGAGGAGAAGCAGCGCAGGGAGAGAAAGAGCCCCAAGAGGTTGCATTGCGGTTGCACCAGTGTTGTTCTCTGCCGAACGCTAAGTATATATACGGATTTGGGGGACTACCGGAAACCATGACGCAGTGCAGTTGTTGTTGTTGTTGTTGGGGAGGGAGAGGGGTGGGCTCATCATCACCACCAGCTTCTTTCCAGCCTTTTTGCAGGTAGTGGTTTTAAGCAGCGTGGCCCTCCTCCAGGACTTTTATGGCAAGCCCAGAGGCTTTTTGGAGCCAAATGGTGGCAAGGAAGAGAATCCCCCCCCCCCCCCAAAAATAGTTGGAGGTTGCCACCAGAAGCAAGCTAAGTTCCTCCTTAGGAAAGCAGGTCCATTGCGTGTCGTTGCGGGGTGGAAGGGTGTTGTATTCGGGTGGGTGGGTGCGACATAACTATATTCTCCAATTTTCTCTCCAGGAAACTCCTAACTTTAGACCTGGGAAGAAAAGAGAGTAAGACTATTGAGCTTCTAGCTTGGACTGGCAAGTAATTTTCCAGCCGCCGCGCCTCTCCGAAGGCGTTCGGCGTAACTTAGCCCATAGAATCAGTATCTTGAGGCTAATCTTAGTCCCAAAAGGTGCTGCAAGATCTCTCTGCGTATTGATTCTACAGACTAACATCTTTGAATCGGCCCATAGAAGATACATATTTTGGAAAAGCCCCGTTCCGATGCGGCGAATGCGGGCAGGTCGTCTCCAACATTTCCCTCTAAAGGGGAGGAGAAGACAAAGTTCAACCCTGGGCTCCCAGCTAAGAAAGAAGGGTCCTAGTAAAGTCACACCCCAAAATCTACTCATGTCATATTTGGGGAGGAGAAGGGGCTATAGGATGGGGCGTAATAGGGTTGGAGTGGTGAGGCGGGTTGGGACAAAATCCTAGTCCTTGAGATGCCGTAGCCTGTGGTTCTCTTCTGACATTTCTTCCAGGTGCTTAAAATGCCTTAAAAAAGCTGCTCTTGAGGCTTCAGGGAGAAGGAAAAAGAGCTTAGTGAGCCTGGTCTGTCATTCCTTCTGATGGTAGCTTGTGTAAAATGGTTCAAGTAAGATTCTGCTTTCCATTGCTTTTTGTCCCCCCCCCCTTTTTTGTCCGTGACGAGTATTTTATATCAGCGCATAATAGGCATGACCATACATTTCCTCATACGGTATACACATATATATATATATAGAGTGTCTGTAACCTAACTAGAAAAACCGGTTCTCCTCCGTAGCAGATGTGTAGAGTCATTGCAACGATTAAAACGTGAGCAAACTTGCCTTGAATTGCACCTACCTTGGAATGTCTCTTTGTCTTGTTGTCTTTTTATGGGGGGAGGTTGGCCGGGGTGTGTGGGGTGTACAACTCTTGTCTAGACCTTTTTTCAGATCCGTCGCCAGAAGGCTAGTAGCAGCCTCTCGGAGCCCAAAGCGTGGCCAAATCCTATAAAGCCGAGGGAGCAGCCGCTTGGGAATGATAAGTAAAAAAGGCCCTGTAATATGACCTCTTTGTACAGTGATGGAGAAAGGTCCCAGATGTGTAAAACCAAAACCAAAAAAGCCAACGGAGGTGGAAAAGGTCCCAGATGTTCAAAACAATGGAAAGTGGAAAAGGTCCCAGATGTAAAAATGGAGGAGAAAAATGATAAAAATTAAAAGCCAGTCTTGGCCAGCCGGGGTTAAAACCCACCAAGAGCCATAAGCAAAACAAAAAAGGATAAAAAAGGCAAATTGGATGATTTGAGAAAAATTGAGCCATGGTCCAATGCAATGAGGAGCGAGCTCTAAAGCGAAAGAGAGAAAATGGCATTAAAATGTGAATCTTCAGGGGGAGAAAAAACCCAGCAAAGATGATAACCCACAAAGGCCTGTGATGCGAATAATAATAAATGAGCGAGAGAGAGAAAGAGAGAGGATAATGTAAATAAATGTCGGATCAACTGTCATATTGGATTGGAGAGGAGGAGGAGGAGGAAGCTTGTTGTGTGTTGTTGTCCTCAGACAGGTGCGCAATCAGCCTTGCTAAGGAGAGGAGCTTGGCCTCGGCCCCGGAGCTGCCCCAAAACCAGCAGGCACCTGTGACAGATAAGTGTGAACCGCTTCTACTGGGATTGCATGGTCAACAAGGCATATATATATATATATATATTCACAGTTGGGTTGCCAAGTGGTAGGACACCCCACACACACATACACAAAAGCCCTTTTGGCTACTCAATATTGGCACCGGGTTGCCCAAGGCTCCCGCTGCCCTTCCGAGGAAGAAGCTCCTGCTCTTTCTCTCCCCGGCCTCGATTGCCGCGTCCGCACTTCGGTGCCAAGGAACGATGCCAGTCAGTGCCCGTGTGCCCCTCTTTGGAGGAGGCTGCCATGAAAACTCACATTAACTTCGCCAAACACACAAAGTTAAACGCTCATGTCCTCGTGGTGCCCAAAAACACACCGATACCGTAACAAAATGCACCAACACTCTCCAAGAGTAGGAAGTGCTGTCTCATTTAAGTAATTTTGACGTAAAATAAAAATGTGCTGCCGCTGTTGTAATTCTTTTTTTGTGAATGGTTCTGGGGGCATTTGGGTTTTTTTTTTGTTTTGGGACGGGGGTCCTTCTTCTCCCTCTTTCAGACGCTTTCCTCCGCGAGTGGCCTTTGTCGGACAAGAGCAGGAATGCGAACGGAAGATTGATTCTCTAAATCAGGCAGGAGTCTTTGCAGAACCTTTTTATTTCCTTCCCTTCCTCACTCCACTGTAGACCATTGGGCAGAATTTATTATTATTAGAGGAAAGTGAGATTTCAAAAAAGAGAAAGAAAAAAGACATGTCTCTAAAAGGCTCTAAAAAGTAGACCAGAGGGGTTTTTAAATAAGACACACACCCTTAAGCAGTTTGGGGTAAGTAACGTACTTAATTCATATATTCCGACCAAAGGAAAGCGCTCTTCCCTCACAGAGCTTTTTGAGTTTAGGCCGAGCCTAAATCGAGAAGGATGAGATTAGCAGACGTCTATATCTGTCCCTGTCCCTTGAGCTTGAGTAACAACCCTCTAGCCCCCATTTTGGGGCTTTGCATGTCCGCTTGCCTCCATTCCCCGCAGCGCTTGTGGTGTGCCATCTCTTCCCCAGCTAACCTTGGAGTAAGGCTTTTTATGGGGCGGTGGGTTAACGTAGGGGGCAACGGTGCCAGTGTTTTGTTCCCAGAGGCTTCATCACCCCCCTAACGCCGCTAGCGTCCATCCCTTGTGCAGCCGCCCAGGACTGACCCTCCTTTTGCCACCCTCTTCTGTGTGCCCCATGTGCGCATCCTTCCGAGCGAGTTGCCCTCCTCTCAATGTAATAGTAACACACAAACAGCAAAGTTGTCGATGTGTTTTTGTGGGGAGCGGGGAGGGCTGACTTTTTGTTCCAGCTCTTTCTTTTTTTGCAGACAAAGCCTTCCTCCCCAAGAGAGAGATTAAAAACCCTGTCTGAAGCCAGATCTGTTGAGTTGGCAAGTAAACGTGGCTGCGGTGTGGTTGCGTATCCGCTTTTCTCTTGGGTGGAGTTGTGATTGTTTTGGAGGAGCGATCCCAGCTGAGTGACAAAAAATAAAATATAAAAATATATGCCTGTGGTTTGAAAGGAGGAGATGATCTTTGGTGCAAGCTTTTGGATTTTAAAACAAAAACCCCAAGACCTTGGTGGTCCTTGTATGACTGTGTGCGCTTGTGCAGCTTGTAGGTAACAATGCTCTCTTTTTCCTGTTGTTCTTGTTGTTGCTGTTGTTGTTCCTCTTGAGGAGGGGAGGGAGGGCACTGAAGCCTTTAAGTCTCTTTCCAGATGCATCTTGAGAATCTCACAATTCACACCCGACACCAAAACCTCTCCGAGAAGCTTTAAAAAAACTGGCAAGTCCCTTCGCAATTTGATGGCTTTAGCTTTGACCTTCTTTTAGCGTGTTTTGTATGGGGTCGGGGGTCTCTCTGTCCTTCTCTGGTTTTTTAACAGTTGCTACCAAGAACACACGGCCCTCAAATAAAACCCACAAAGCCCAGCTCTCCACGACCGGCCACAGAAGTCACACCAGTAAGACCAGTTGCATTCAGAACCTCTTTACCCACTTCTCTTGGGGATTTACTGGGAGGGGAACTGGGGGGAAGCCACCCGTGTCTTTGAGATTGCTTTTCACAGATCAGGAGGAGGAGACACAAAAAGGAGTTCACAACTTCAATGGACACACACAAAAGAACAGGTGAACCGTCTCTTTTCTCTCTCTTTGCACACTTGAGTCGAATGTGGGAAAGGTTTCTTCGGGAGACTTTAAATCTCGTCTCTCCCTCTTCTGCTTCCTCAGATTATTCGCAAGGCTGAGCCCCAGCTTCAGGCTGATCCGTGCCATTTAAACCTCGCAAAACCGGGAAGGCTTTTAAACGAGGATCGAGGCACGTTGGGTTGAGATCCTTGGCGTCTTCAAGGCGGCGGGAGATCCCCGTTTCTTAGGGACGGCTTTATGCCACGCAACCTCAGAGCCCTCTTTTAGATATATATATATATAAATGTTTGACGCTTGTTGGATGCTCAAATAAGGCTATCCTCTGCAGCCTTGCTAATCGCTTGTAACTCAAGTTGGAAGCGGAGTTAATGCCTTTGCGGAAATTGAAAAATATAGGGAGGACTGGCTTGTCCAGTGTGTAGCCAAGAGTTGCGTCTCTCAAACCGAGAGTGCCCTTTGTAGTAACTCCACATTGGGCTTCATGGTAGTAACTCCACATTGGGCTTCTTATAATCATGATTTGTAGTAACCTTGACATCATGGTCTACTTTTAATAGTGGGTTTATAACCACGCTTGTCGTAACCTTGACCATCATGGTCTACTTCTAACAGTAGTAACCTTGACCATCATAAACTGACTTATAACCGTGATCGGAGTAACCTGGACATCATGGTCTATACCTTTAAGTAAGAGATTAAAAGCCAAATGCTTAAAAGGGAGGAGGAGGGCAGGGATTGTGTTGCAACCCGGTTTTTCTTGCTCAGAGTTTTTCCAGGAACAACCCATTTCAGTACACAAACTCAGACAACACACAAAACAAAGCACTTGGCCTCCCTACTAAAACTCTCGGATCCTGCCCAGTCGCTGCCGCTCGCTCTCAAGGTAACCCGTTTTAAAACGCCCGCTTTAAACTAAGACTTCTTTTGCCTGTAAAACTTCTCACTTTTGGAAGCTTAAGCTCACACTTTTGAAGGAAGGTAACTATAACCTAAATATTATATATATACAGTATATTTCTTTTGGAATGCTCCTAGATAACAGAATAACCCCATGCTGATTTTTTTAAAAAGTAAAAGCATGGCAGGCACAAATCTCTCGTTTTAACAAATGTCGAAAAGTCTCGGTTGTTTGCATCTTTTTAAAAATATAACCACCATCCGTATGTTGTTTTTGGCTTGGAGGGGATGCTGGGGACGGGTGTACTTTTTAGTTAAGTAGGTAGGAGGCTTTTTTGGGGAGGGTGCCTTGCAACTGTCTGCTAAGACTCTTTTCAGGTCGCAATAAAACGAAATGCTCAGAAGTTGGAAGCTTTTATGGAAGAGAAAAAAATTTCAAATTTCATCCTCTGTGAGGTTTTCTTTTCCTGAGAGAACAAAGTGGTGTTTTCTCAGGTTTTGCTTTTCCCCTTGCTGCATTGCCAGAAAAAAAAGCAAAAGGCGCTGGTGGTCGGCACTCCCGGTTCCCCGGGACGGGGTTCGAGTCCCTGCGGCGTCCCCGCTTTTATTTCCAATGCAGCTCCGGCATCTCTTTTCTATCCAATTCTGCACTCATGTTTGGGCACCAAAGATGGTTGCGGTCCGGTGGTCTAGGACTCCGGGAGACCAGGATTCGAATCCCTGCTTGGGCATGGGACACCATTGGGCGCCCTTGGTTATAAGTCCCACTCTCTCAGCCTCAAGAGGAAACGGGTGGCAAAACCCCATTGGACCAAACCTTGCCATGAAATCCCATTAGGGTTGGCAGAAGTGACATAAAGTACAGAACCAAAGAACTGTTGCACAGAGGATAAAATGTGTGTTCTTGTTGTGTTGTCTCTTATTAGTGCCCCCAATGAAAATATAATACTGTATTTGATGGTTGGAAATAAAATTTTTGGTGTTATTTGACCTGCATCTTGCATTGATGTATTCATTATATTTAAAATTTCAAACTGGGTGTGTTACATAAAAATAAGCAATGCACAAGTGAGACTCTTTGAGACCCAAGACTACACAAGTTGTGCTACACATGCAAAGCTCTTGCTTACGTATATTTTAAGATGCAATGACAGCAGTAAGAATGGTTGGAGCATCCCGAAGTTTTAGTGGTAGGCCATTCCCCGTAATATTATCCAATTTATTTATTATTGGGGGGGCTTCCCATCTTTTTGTGGGTCACACCTAGGCAGGAGATTGTCCACTTTTGGAAGTGTCCACTCCAAGCTCTGTGCAAATTGCCGTATTTTTATGTACTTGACATTCATAGTCTCAGTTATTTGTGAAGTCCAGCCTGAATCTCGGGTCAGAATTTTTGAAAAACTCAAAATCCATTCTTGAGGATCCCTGGACGAAGAAAACATGAAATCCATAGGGTTTCCATATGTCTGCAATTGATTTGAAGGCACATACAGACCGAATGTCCTTTATACTATCCAAAATGCTAGTAGTGTTTGCGATTTTGGAATTTTTCAGGGTTTTTTGGGGAATCTTTGCAGATACATATAATAAGAGATCTTGGAGATGGGGACCCAACCAAGTCTTCTAAACCCAAAATTCATTTATGGAACTTATCAGACGTTGGAAATTGGAAGTATAATCCAATGGCAATCTGAACGCAATCGTGGGGTTTTACGTTATTGCGAATTAAAGCATCATGCAACGGAGGGCCATTCCGAACGCAATCGTGGGGTTTTACGTTATTGCGAATTAAAGTATCTCACGCATTTTCAGGCAATGGGGGGTCATTCTGAACACATTCCGGACGCAATAGGGATTCACGTGAATTCGAATTGGCTCCATTCGCAATAAAGGGAGATTGAAAATATTCCAAAAAGATGTGTGTGTGTGTGTGTGTGTGTGTGTGTATATATATTCCAAAAAGGACAACCTTGATTTTGCCTTT